>VONZ01000317.1:0-47500 GCA_012976165.1 Labeo catla
AAATAAGGAGAAGCCAAAAACAGACCCGAGGCCCGGGAGGATAACTTGAAAATTGTCCCGAAGCCCGGACTTATTTATAACATTTTAAATGGACTAATTTACAAAATTAAATAAAATAATTAACTAATAACTATACTCTTAAAATTGTCTTACTATTAAAATGTAGACTAGCATGTAAAATGTACAATCTTACAGACTTTATAGACCCCCCACACCTTCCAAATTCGTATAACAGCCGCCCTAAATAGTACTGAATATTATTTAGGGCGGATAGTATGCGTAAAATAATACTTACACGTTATTTAGCGTTTACATGTTACAACTTATAGGCTACTTTAAGTTCTCTTGTTCAAAATCTATCATCTATCTATCCTTTTATATAGTTTTATAAAACTCATCATAGTTATTTTAAAAGTCATAAGTTATGAAAAGTACAACAAAGTACAAAAATACAAAAAAACAAACAAAAAAAACCCCATCTATCTCCTTTGGGAGGGGGTTGGGGGGGCGTGCCACATGATAGGGGAGGTTTGGGGGGGCTTTAGTTCCAAAAGGTTGAGAACCTCTGGTCTATGATTAGCTCACCTCGCCTCTTATCTGACAAGTTTTCGGGTTTGAGTCGTTCGTTCATCACGTGACAGCCCCATAAGGTGAACAAATGACTCCAAAAACCCGAAGACTCGAAACAGGTGAACTAATTCCAGTACAGAACCTAATAGGATATTGCGCATGCGCGACTGAATGAATCACTCCCCGAGACGACTCGTTGGTCCCAAGTCACATTAAAGATTCGTTCAAAATGAACGAATTGTTCAAGAATGACCCATCACTATTGAGTATGATGCTACAAGCTTGGCACACCTATTTTTGGACAGTTTCTCCCATTCTTCTTTGCAGGACATTGTCAGATCTCTCTGAATTGTTCAATTGGGTTCAAGTCTGGGCTCTGGCTGGGCCACTCAAGGATATTCACAGAGTTGTCCCGTATACACTACTTAGTTTTTTTGGCTGTGTGCTTAGGGTCGCTGTCCTGTTGAAAGATGAACCATCGTCCCAGTTTGAGGTCCAGAGCACTCTGGAGAAGGTTTTCATCAAGGTTGTCTCTGTGCATTGATGCATTTATCTTTCCCTCAATCCAAACAGTCTCCCAGTTCCTACCACTGAAAAACATTCCCACAGCATGATGCTGCCACGACCATGCTTCACTGTAGAGATGGTATTGACCAGGCGATGAGTGGTGACTGGTTTCCTCCAGACATGATGCTTGGCATTCAGGCCAAAGAGTTCAAACTTTGTTTCTAATGGTCTGAGAGTCCTTCAGGTGCCTTTTGGGAAACTCTAGGCAGGCTGTCATATGCCTTTTACTGAGGAGTGGCTTCCGTCTGGCCACTCTACTATACAGGCCTGATTGGTTCTGTTCTTCTGGAAGGATCTCCTCTCTCCACAGAGAAATGTTGGAGCTCTTTTAAAGTGACCGTCATGTTCTCGGTCACCTCCCTGACTAAGGCCTTTCTCCCCTGATTGCTCAGTTTGGCCAGCCGGCCCGCTCCAGGAAGAGTCCTCATAGTTCCAAAAAGATGGAGGCTACTGTGCTCATTAGGACCTTCAATGCTGCAGAAAATTTTCCATACCCCCTGCCCCCCCATATCTGTGCCTTGATACCATCCTATCTCAGAGGTCTACAGACAGGTCCTTGGACTTCATGGCTTGGTTTGTGCTCTGACATGCACTGTTAACTGTGGGACCTTATATAAACAGGTGTGTGCCTTTCCAAATCATGTCCAATCAACTGAATTTACAACCAGTGGACTCCAGTCAAGTTGTAAAAACATCTCAAGGATGATCAATGGAACATAATGTACATGTAATTTTCATGTTGTCATTATGAGGTACTGTTTGTAGAATTTTGAGTAAAATAATGAATTTACTCCATTTTGGTATAAGGCTGTAACATAACGTGGAAAATGTGAAGCGCTGTGAATACCTTCCGGATGCACTGTATAATAGACTATTTGCTATAAAATCATGAGCAAAATATTTGACTAAAGAAAATCATGGACCATGTCAGATAATAAATATTTGACTGGCCAAATGTAAGCATAGGTTTGTCAGGAATTGAAAGGACTTATCGAAGTATTATTGACTTTATTCTTTATTTACTGTTCCTAAGCAAGGACAATATTTAGTTTTAATTTCACAATTTTTCATTTTAAATGTAATTGCATAAAAGAATGTATTTGTGAAAGTATTTATAATCAGTGATTGTCATGTCAATCATGAAAACAGCACATGTATTTAGTGATCAGTAATGCGTCCCTGGACGTCACGTTGTCACATATATTGTGGTTTCAAAGAAACGCATGACGCAGAACTACCAAATATAGATACTGGAATAAACGGCAGGAATTTAAAGATACTATACACTATATAGCACAAAACATAATCCTGATAAATCCATTTAAGGACCACAAAAGTATATGTTTTAAAGGAATATTAAAGAAAACAAAGTCTAAGTATGAGAGACAGTATTTCTCACACACACACACACACACACACACTCAAAGGATTAAGCCAGTGTTTGCAGACGTGGCCATTTGGTCACAAGTGTTTACTTTGAGCTATAATAAAAGATTGATATCAAAAATGTTGTGTAATTATCGTCATCAAACAGGATGTTCTCACACAAAGACTAGAGTCTTGACAGGAACCAGCTTAAATTACTACAATTAGTCATACACACGTGGACCTCTCTCACCGCAAGACATTGCCATGTGGGGAAAAAAAAAGCTTTACACAGGGGTCAAAACACTAGACATTATAGAGTCTAATGATCTATACTTATATGGGAGGTTGTTATTTTTTGGTATCTTGCCTATACATGTTTTGAGAAACATAACTCTGAGAAATTCGGTTGAACAATATCTCAGTAATCCAATATACACTCTGCGATATCTCACAAGAACAGACTCTCCAAGACATGCCTCTGTCAACATTTACTGAAACAGCAAAACGTCATGGTACTTTGTGATGTTACACACCTTTATGGCAAAGTGGAACTAAGGCATGGCACATTTTAAACCAGTAAAGTGGCTTTTGAAGCTCTGAATGTATGTGAAAAATGAAACCACTACAGAAATTCACTGCGTAGTGGAAACGTGGTGGATTGTCTAATCTTTATTCCATCACTTCAACCTCAATTTACCTCACATCTGTCTACATGTGAATCCTTGAATTGCTAGTTTGTTTGTGAGTATAAGAGTGAGAAAATCCTAAGTGATGAAAATCACAATTCATAATCCATATCAACCATGAGTGCCATTGTAAACAAGAGTATTCAAATTTAAGTTCTTAGTCAAATGAAAGCGTCTAGATATACACATAGCCATTACAATCACATGAGAAATGTGCAATATACAATAATTCTTCTATGATTAAATGGAGAAACAGTGTAAAGATCCATGTGAACCTACAGACAACTGTGTGATTGTTCTCTGAGCTGTCATTAATTATTGCTGCTCTATATGTATACCATGTGCCACATGTTCTTTCTACTTCCTTCTCAGAGAACTTCTTATGAATGGCGTTAACGGTTTATCAAGAGACAAGTTAATCATTAACTAGTAACTCTATATAAAGAAACCGTTAGACTGTCAACTGTGTTGTTTGTACTGAAATACTGTTAAGTAGAATATTTGAGAGATAATGTAGTTTTCTTACCTTTTGACACTTGAATTAAAAATCTTAAATGTAGGCAACAAATAGATCTTCCAGCATATATAGAAAGAGAAGAATTATTTTTTGATACTCCTAGATGGTTCTTGAGTACGTTATCTAATACAGACAGATGGAGCGAAAGGAGAGAAAGAGCTTGAAAGTCAGAAACGTGGTAACATTTAGTAAGGGAAGTCTTAAGCCACTCCTTTAACTCTAAACAAAAAAGCGGGACTTCCCGTTTGTCCCGCCTTTTTCTCATATCAGACAACTTACATTCTTTTCTTTCCCTTTGTGTGTAAATACCTACAGAGGCTGTAGTTTGAGGACAGCATTGTCCCAAGAAGTGAGCTAAATCTGACAGAACCTCATGATCGAGACATTTGATTCTTGATTTGGAGAGAAAAAAAGACCTTAATAAGTAAACAGCCGTGGGACTACAATGACATAAAAGTTATAAAAGATCACCGAAATATGTACTGTTACATGATTGCCAAGTATTTACATTATTTCACAAAAAGATGCAATCGAATCCTGTGAAATATGCCTGCTCACAAGCAGGTTTGAGTTTACGGACCTGATGTTGCTATGACAGAAACTCCAACATGAGCTTCAACGAACCTAACAATCCTGGATCATGTCAAACCGTCAACAGTAAAATTCATATAAATGAGTAATCGCGTACGAAGAACGAACCCCTGGATCAGTACAAACGCAATTGATTCATTTTAGTTTTATTAACGTACGTAATTAAACTCACCCGAGATCATCCAAACCCGTAGTAGACACTTTTTTTAAGTAGACACCGCCTCGTGGCAACTACATTGCCTAGCAGCCTCGCTTGTTGATTAAATAAATATGGAAATAAATAGGCCTACATGTGGGAATAAATAAATATAATAAAATAAATGAACGCGTAAGTAAATAAATATAAAATAATTAAAAAAATAAATGAAAGTAAAAAAACTGAAGGTTTAAATTAATACAAATAAATATAAAAATAAATATAGAAATGAATAAATAAAGGGAAAAGGTGATAAAAAAAATTTACAAATTTATTATTTTTTTTTATTTACAAATGAATTATCCATCTCTGAGTTCACCCAACGTTACATATAGCTTGAATTTTGTCATATAGTTAGAATGTTTGTATTGGTTTGTATCTGTAGCAGCGTCCTGCACAGACTTCTTTGTACAACAGCTCCCTCAAGTGGAAATGTGTTGGGTAAAACAGCAGAGTTTTTACCACAGCACTGGTTTCACACATTAAGTTCGTAATATAAACGCCTTTTAAATTAGAAGATTTTAGTGAATTCTGTATTCTAATAGCTAGACACACAAAACCAACTCAATAAAGCCACACTTGCATACATTTAGACATGATGAGTCTTTTTAATGTTAGGTTGGGGAAAGTTGTCACATGTGTTTTAAATGTTATACATGTAACCAATGAGGATAAGAGAAATTCAAGAGGGCAGTGCAAAGTGTGTTTGTCTGCAAATGCAACGTTTTATTTGGTAATAATAAATTCACATCAGTTGAAAAAGGCTACATTTCACAATAGATTTACAAAAGTGCATAATACATTCTTTATTAAAGATAACTGGTAACACATCAGTTGTTGTTTTTAGTTCTCCCTTTACAACAAGGTTGGCTAAAAGGTATAATCATTCTTTATTACTGTTATGTAACGTTTATAAAGTACACACAAGTGCTATGTCAATTAAAACTGTATTCGCCATTTCCAAACAACCTCATCTCAAGTTGAAAAAAGTGGCCAGAAGAATAAAAAGGTGAGGTTAAGCTACGTTTACCTTCATTTCTTGACGTTATAAACACACCACAAACTTACAACACACATCTCTCTTTTTTCACACACACACACACTAAGTTTCTGTGAATTCTGTGGACTACCCCTTATAGAAAACACGTTTGCATTGTTACACTTTAAGATAAACGTTATTTAGAATTTTTAATACGTTTTTTTTCCCCTCACGGGGGCCACAGGTCAGTCCCTACAATGTCAAAAATGTCAGGTTTTAATTATCCTTGTGGGGACATTTGTACACAATGTAGCATAAAACAAGAACACACACAAACTAATGCTAAAAAATGAAGCCATTACAACATTTTTTCAAGTTAACATTAACAAAAGGTAATGCTGCATACAGGAGTTGTTCATTGTTGATTAGCTAATGTTAATTCATTTTGCCTCACAGGCACTGTACGCATACCCTTATGCCAGGGTCATAACTTATAAATGCTGTGGCATAAATATTATTTTTATAGCAAATTTTCACTACTACTTCATTTTATTCAGTAAGTCTGTTTGATTTAAGTTTAAAATTGAAATGTGATGTAACTTAATGTGCAGCAAATGTATTTTGAAGTTAAACAGACTGCTGATGAACAGAAGCCTCACAATGCTCTGCTGTTTAATTTGTTTGTAATTCATGTTTAAAGCCAGAACACTTTTACAAGATTTTCAACGATTCAAGGGCCTCTCTTCATGACGAAAAGGCAGACGAGGTATTTTTTTGTAAAATGTAACGAAAGTGTCCATAATAATTTTCTGTTTGAAGTACACTCTTGAAAATAATGGTTCCATGAAGAACCTTTAACTCGTAAGACTTTGGAAATGCTCTTACAAATAGACTTTGTGCTTCCAAATATGAAATTCCATAATCCTCCTCCTCTACAGAAAATATTGTTGTGATGTTTGTGGTCCTGCATACTGCAAGGCAAACATGCATCTAACTGTCTCGTCAAAACTGCTCCAGATGAGACAGCTGAAAAGAAAGATAAAGAAGCGCTATTTAGAACATTATTTAGAACAATATTATAACAAGAAAAAAGTAATCAACAATCAGCAATTGTTTCAGGCAAAAAACAATAAAGACACTGTAATTTGATGTCATTTTATGATGTTAAATTTTTCACATTGTTATTTTTTGCTTCGTCTTTTATTTACTGACATGGTGGAAGCATTTCCAAACTACTCCTCCTGGTCTTGGTTGGTTTTGGTAATGCTGATGAAGATTCTACCATTTGACATTGCCCTGCTGTCCCACTCCAATAACCTGTTCACAGCAAAAAAAAATCTCATTTCACTGCATGAAATATGACCAGTGGATAGAGAAATGTCAAACTGATTTCATTCATCTGTTAGCAACCAAACATATTGTTTGGGTACAAAATACCATGGGTACAATGTACACTCTTTTGTTTGATTGTGATTATTATTATTATGAAATATAATGCAATGACAAATGACAGAGGGAGAAAACAAAATGAAAGAATGAGAGGAAAGGAGGCAGGAACCTACCAAGTCGTTTCATCAATGCCAGGAGAATAATGACCATGACACTAACAATAATTATGAGATACCACCCATCAACAAGTCAGAACCTGAAAAAGAGAATACATGTTAATGTTTCATACAATATATCATGTCAGAAGGAGTGATATGATTATGAAAAGACACTTCAGAGTTTGTTTCAGCCACATTCAAAGAGAGCTGAATCAAATAAAAATGAAATGCAGTGAGGTTCAAGAAGGATCCACATTGTGCTTCGATGGAAGAATTCAATAAAATTGATCTTTGATGCAAAGGATTTCATATGCTCAGTGCCACAAATTTACTTATTTGATTAGTGACCTTGAAATAGTACATGATCTGGTGCAAATCTGCACATCAGCATCAGTACTATGTTGTGGTACTCACGTTAAATTATCTGGCAGTTCCAAAAGACCCTGTAACTTTCTTCACAGTGAACAGGTAACTAGACTTTGCTGTTGTAGTGTTGCCATTGAGTGTTGTAGTGCATCTGTATTCAGTGCTCATATATGCATGGATCCCTAAACACACACAAATAAACATAATGGAAAATTAAGGGGCATTTTCAATATAAAGTCGAATAATTGTTGATTATTCCCTTTAAATTGTAACTGTGATTATTAATTGACGTTTTGAATAGCTTTATACTTCTTAAATAGTATACAGTATTCTTTAAATATAAGAAAGTACTAATTTAAAAATTAAAACAATGAGGAAAAAAACCCTTAGGATAACCTGTAGGAAAAATACTCTCTCCCTCACACACACACATACACACACCCACCCACCCACACATCTTAAGAAAGCAGAATAATGTAAGTGGATTGTAAGTGGATGCAATTGTGCTAAATGATTACATAATTGTGGCATCTGTAATTGTAATCACGATTAGAAATTTGATTAATTGTGCAGCCCTAATATAGAGATGAGAGAGAACATGCGATGCATATCAACAGTAATCTGCAAACAGTGTACACAAATAAAGAAACTACATTAAAAAAAAACAACAAGAGCAAAAGAAACTTGCCATGTGGACTGCAAGGACAGATCACCCCAAAAATTTTTCATCTTATAATTTAATCCTCCTTATGTTGTTCCAAACCTGCATGTGTCTCTGTGTTTAGTGAAGGTCAAAAGAATGTATTTTGAATAATGTTTTTCCCCATCCAATGAAAGTCAAAGGGGTACAGAACAACAATGGACCCCACTGACTTTGACTGTACAAGAAAAAAGGAGACATTTAAAAAAAATATATATCTTTTGTATGTTCCCAAAAGAAAATGAGAACAAGAGAAAGTCCCTATGAAGTGACTTGCTTAACGGCACAGTGGTAACTTTTCAGTCATCACCTGTGAACTTAACTTTAAACTACTTTTAAACAGTGTTTCATCACCAAACGACTGTTGCAGTTTGGTTATAATGAAAAATATGTCTATGGAAAAGAGGTTAATGCAAAAGTTACTCTTGAATAAAGCATGACATGAATTAAACAAAATACAGAAACTGTAAAACAAGGGAAGTTAAGTCTTGTGGCAAGTCTTGGTGACTCCTGTCTGATGCAAAATTTTATCTGTATCGAAACAGAACAAACCTCTCTACGCACATTAATTATTATAGTTAGGGAAATGTCCCCACAAAGATGGCAATATCCAAAATGCCTACTTGGGGTCAGAGACATCCGCACGAGCATTGTCTTTTCCTATATTTCCCCTAACTGTTTATGTATGTATGGATGGTTGAATGGATGGATGGATGGATTTAATGTTTCTATGAACACCCCACCATTTGCTAAAAAAGGTTTTTAAAAAATCTTTATTAATCTTTTTCTGCTATAAAAATCTTGGGCAAAATATTTGACTGACTGATGAAAATCATGAACCATGTCATATGCTATGATATTTCACAAGAACAGACTCTTCAAGAAATGCCTCTGTCAACATTCACTGAAATGGTATAACCGATCACAAAGTACCATTACGTATTGCTGATGTTAAACACCTTCTTGACAAAAGTGGATCTAAAATTAAACAGGTGTGATGCATTTTGAACCAGATAAATTCTTATGTCATCACTTCAACCATAATAACCCCACATCCTGTCTACTTTGCATATGAATCTTCTAGTTCG
Source organism: Labeo catla (assembly GCA_012976165.1). Taxonomy (NCBI): domain Eukaryota; kingdom Metazoa; phylum Chordata; class Actinopteri; order Cypriniformes; family Cyprinidae; genus Labeo; species Labeo catla. Next base: position 9,176 of record VONZ01000317.1, read on the forward strand.
TGTGAGTATATAAGCATACGATGGACAAAATGCTCAGTGATGAATATCCTAATTCATAATTCATATCAACTACTGTATGAATGCCATTTTACCAAAGGAATATTTAAATGTAAGTTTATGCTTAGTCACATGAAAGAATCTAGATACACACATGCAACAGCAGCAATTATATGAGAAATGCATAATATAAAATAATTCTACTATGATTAAATGCAGAAACAGTGTAAAGAAACAAATGAATTATTAACTAGTGACTCTATATAAGGAAACCATTTGAGTGTAAAGCTCCATGCGAACCTACAGACAACTGTGTGATTGTTCTCTGAGCTGTCATTAATTATTGCTGCTCTATATGTATACCATGCACCACATGTTCTTTCTACTTCCTTCTCAGAGAACTTCTTATGAATGGCACTAACAATTTATCAAGAGACAAATTAATTATTAACTAGTAACTCTATATAAAGAAACCATTAGACTGTCAACTGTGTTGTTTGTACTGACATACTGTTGAGAGAATATCTGAGAGGTAATGTAGTTTTCTTACCTTTTGACACTTGAATTAAAAATCTTCAATGTAGGCACAAACAGATCTTCCAGCATATATAGAAAGAGAAAATGGTTTTATACGCCTACATGGTTCTTCAGTATTTCATCTAACACAGACAGATGGAATGAAAGGAGAGAGAGAGAGCTTGAAAGACAGAAATGTAGTAGCATTTTATAGCGGAAAGTTTTAAGCCACACCTTCAACTCTAAAAAAAAATAAATAAAAAAAAGAGTAAGACGTTGTCCTGCCTTGTTGTCAAGTCAGATAACTATATTCTGCATCTCACATCTCTTTTTTTTCCCTTTGTGTGTACATACCTGCGATAGCTGTAGTTTGAGGACGGCATTGTTCCAAGAAGTGAGCTAAATCTGATAAAACCTCATTATGAAAAGGGGTAAAAGGAGTAAAATTTGGGTTAGTTTTATAGACTGAAAACAAAGTATGAAAAATGTGTGAACATTCTAATAGTGCGTAAGTATGTGAATTGGGATGCACCTCTGTTGCATTTTAGTGTATTTTGGCTTTGTAAGGCAGGGATGTTATGCTTCTGGCATGGACTTTCAAGGAAGTGCATTTAGCAGACAAACAAAAGGGTTGTAGAATAAACAGTCCCCATGAAGTGACTTGCTCAAGAGTACAATGTTAAAAAGGGGTCTTTGTATCTTTTCAGTCATCACTTCTATCATTGTCTTTGTGGGATCATTTGATTAAGATCAGGGCTTTTTTAAGGTTACCTGTATGCAGTATGCACCTGCTTCATACTGGAAGGCATCTTGCTGATTTTTGTTATTATTAATATTGTCTTTGGTCATATTTTCAAGTCTTTCATGCCTTAATCTAGTCTCAAATCTTATTTTTTTGTCATTAGTCCAAGTAAAATCTCAAATCCCTTTTATACGCTGGAGGTTTTAACTCGTTTAATTTTTTAATGCATAATTTTCTGATTCGTTCGTCATACTTATCTAAAGAAAGTGTGTGAAACTGTACTTGAGTCAAAAATTATTTTAGTCTTTAATATAAATTTCTTTTAAAAGAAATTTACCCCACAGTGTCTACATCACACGTGAATCCTGTGAATGTAGTTTTTGTGCGAGAATCATAAGCATGCATCTAATATTTAAAAGTGTTATAATTTGTCATACTGGGACATTTTTAGAGGAACAACGTATAGCTGTCACTAGGATGGTACCCTTTTAAAAGATACTAACATGAAACATTTAGGTACTGACATGTACAGGTGCATCTAAAAAAATTAGAATATTGTGAAAAAGTTCATTTTTTTGTCTGTAACATTTCAAAAACTGAACCTTTCATGTATTCTAGATTCATTACATGTAAAGTAAAACATTTCTAAAGTTTTTTAGTTTTAATTTTGATAATTACAGCTTACAACTCAAGTCAAAAATCCAGTATCTCAAAATATTTCCTAAGATCAATCAAAAAACGGATTTGCAAAACAGAACAGTCCAAGTTCTTTAAAGTATGTTCATTTATGCATTCAATACTTGGTTGGCAGCACATATTACAGCAAATTCCTTGCTCCTAGCACAAATGACAGCATCAGTAAAGCGTGACATGTAGGTGATCAGCCTGTGGCACTGTTGAGGCACTATTGAGACTTCAGATCATCTGTATATTGTTGGATCGACTGTTTCTCATCTTTCTCTTGAAAATATCCCATAGATTCTCTATGTGGTTCAGGTCAGGCATGTTGGCTGGCCAGTAAAGCACAGTAACATCATGGTCAGCAAACCACTTGGAAGTGGTTTTTGCACTGTGGGCAGGTGCTAAAGTCCTGCTGGAAAAGGAAATCAGCATCTCCATAAAGCTTGTCAGAAGATGGAAGCATGAAATGCTCCAAAATCTCCCGGTAGACAGCTGCATTGACTTTGGACTTGATAAAACACAGTAGACCAACACCAGCAGATGTCACGGCACCCTAAATCATCACTGACTTCGGAAACCTCACACTGGACTTCAAGAAGCTTGGATTCTGTGCCTCTCCAGTCCTCCTCCAGACTCTGGGATCATGATTTTAACATGAAATGCAAAATTTTCTTTTATCTGAAAAGAGGACTTTGGACCACTGAGCAACAGTCCAGTTCATTTTCTGCTTAGCCCAGGTAAGATGACATTGTTTCTGTTTCAGAAGTGGCTTGGCAGCCCTTTTCCTGAAAACGTCTGAGCGTGGTAACTCTTGATGTGCTAACTTCGGCTTCATTCCACTCCTTGTGAAGCTCTCCCAAGTGTTTGATTGGCTTTGCTTGACAGTTTTCTCAAGCTTACGGTCATCCCTGTTGCTTGTGCACCTTTTCCTACCCAATTTCGTCCTTCCAGTCAACTTTGCATTTAATATGCTTTGATACAGCACTCTGTAAACAGCCACCCCTTTCAGTAATGACCTTCTGTGATTATCCTCTTTGTGGAGGATGTCAATGATTGTCTTCTGGACCACTGTCATGTCAGCAGTCTTCCCCATTATTGTGGTTTCAAAGAACAAGAGATACCGGGAATTTATACTGTAGGGATGGACATTTAATGAAACTCAAATGTAAATATTCTAATATTTTGAGATACTGGATTTTTGACTTTAACGAGCTGTACGCTCTAATCATCAAAATTAAAACAAAAACTTTAGAAATGTTTTACTTTACATGTAATAAATCTAGAATATATGGAAGTTTAAGTTTTCGAAAGAAGTTACAAACAAAAAATAAACTTTTTCACAATATTCAAATTTTTTGAGATGCACCTGTACACTTACCTTCGAGACACTACCCTTTATTGTTAAATATGAAGTGTCAAGCTTTTGAAAAGGTTCGCCCCATTTTTTGTATACCTTTTTTGTGAGAGTGTAAAGTTCTGCCATCGTGTACATCACCTGTCCAGAGGAGTGTTGACGTCTCATGAAACTTGTCGAACTTCTCATATATCATATTGTAGTTTGGATGCTGGTTTAGTGTCCCTATACTTCTTTGTACAACAGCGCCATCTAATGGTGATGTGTTATATATAGTAGAACAGCTGTTGTTAGAACAGCAATGGTTTCAATTCTTTTCAAACACTCAGTCTTTCATAAAGCCCCTTAAACCAGATTATTTTTTGTGTATTCTGACCTTCACACTGAAATTCCAGTATCAACATATTTTGTAACTGTTGGAGAAATAAGTGAACTCAGTAAAACTACGCTTTAAAAGTCAGATTATAGGAAGTTGTTACATGTCATGTGTTTGTTTGTTTGTTTACTTACTTACTTACGTGGCCAAAAGAAAGTTTTGTTATTTATGTACACTGCCCTCCAAAAGTTTGGGAACACCCTAGAAAAGTGGGGTTTTGGACAATATTGGCATGAATCCTTTTTAATTTGTGATAATTTTGCACTTATAAGGAACAACACAAACTACGAAAACATTTTTTTACATAAACAGTTTATACATAGAAAAAAAAATTTTTTCGATTCATCAAAATAGCAGTAACCAGGCATCACAGCTGGCAAAGGGGCATGTATGACTTTGACATGTATATACTGCCATTATTATGTAATCAAAATGAAAATTATTATTGCTGGTCTTCAATGATAATGTCAAGTTACTTTAATGTATTTGCACCGAAAATGATAAGGATTTATGCTGATATCGTCCAAAACCACACTTTGCCAGTTGTGTTTCCAAACTTTTGGAGGGCAGTGTATGTTACTGTTTCATGTGTACTGTTTAAATTTAGCAAGCCTGTAATAGTTTTTGTACACTTTTCTACTTATGTTTTTGTCAAGAACGAAACTGATTTTCTACACTTTATTTTACAAAGAAATATTCACATGCTTGACAACTAGCCTCTTTGACACTATAAATATAACTTTCTGTTGTTGTTGTTGTTGTTGTTGTTGTTTGCAGGCATACCCAAAGTGGGTATTTGTATAAAAATGTGTGGATGAAATGAAGAATACTTGTTTTCAGTAGGTTAATCAATCAAAGAAAGGTTGATAAAATGTATCTAATTTTAGAAATTACATTTAAGACGACAGATAGAGGACTTTTGTTTTGTTCCCTTTTCCACTCAAGCACAAACCCGGAAGAAGGAAATAATGTCCGTCGTCGTCCACTAGCTCAAGTCAGTTTGAGGTCGAGTGGAAGGTAAGCGAACAAGTATTATTTCAAACTAACACAGAGTTTACAAGTAAGTATTAGTTTTGTTTTCGGTAGTTGTTTATACTTTGCCGAAGTCGCTTGAGCTCTTATTAGAAATTAAGCTGGATTTCAGCCTTTTCACACTTTGCTACGGGAGCAGTTGAGTCTGAACAGACAGTTAGCGGCTGCTGCTAGCAGACTGACAGTCTTACTACACTACTGAGAACAGTTCTTGTGTTTCTTTTACTTTTCATACTTAAGCTTTAAACATGTTATTATTATAATTATAAGAATGTATTAGCTTTGTCTTTGCTTTTAAAATTGTATAAATGTTAAATAAACAAACCCACTAAAAGCATGGGTTAGCGCTGACAAACTTTAGTGTGCTTGTTTACAGTATTTGTTTGTTTGTTTTTTCTGTCTGGCTTGTGTCTCCGTGATGGACGTTATTACTATGAAGTGTTGTTCTTCAGCTGACATGTTTGTGTCGTTATTTTCGTTCTGAAAACTTTGTTTAATTTCGTTTTATTAGTCACACGATTTATTCAGAGTAAAATTCCCCTTGCTGTCTGCAAATGCTTCTCTTCCAGACTTTGTTCTTAGTGACATCAGCTGTGGAAGTTGAGTCAGATGTCAAATATAGCGTTTGTTTGCATTTCCATGTAGAGTAATGCAAATGTACGTCTTTAGGTGGTATTTAATGCTTGTTTTGGCCACCGCGCAACAAAGGGCCAGTCAGACTTTACAGGCGTGGAATTTCTGGGAAGGTGAAGATGGAGTGTTAAAAGTCGGTGGCTTGCAGCGTAAGCCTTGTATCTAATGTTAAATACTGTTTTTCACTGAATACCTGCACAAGAAGCCCCTGTGAAGCAGGGCATGGAAGGAATGATCGTTTTTGGGAGTCCCTGGCATCTGAAAAATTAAAAAAAAACTTAACATAGATTAAACACAGGGTGGCAATGTATCTATCCATTGTCTATCCATTTTGTATCCTCTCTGTAGTTGTAAACATATCAAATTCTGTCCATTCTAATCCAACATGTTTTTTTTTCCCAGTTAACCATGGCGATGACAAGTCAGACTACCTGCTCCTCAATGAGCAACCACACTAAGGAAAGGGTCACCATGGCCAAAGTGACGCTGGAGAATTTTTATAGCAACCTGATATCACAGCATGAGGAAAGGGAAATGAGGTGAGAACTGAAAAATGCAAAAAAAAAAAAAAAATTCTTAGTTTTCCAGTGAAAATTGGTTGTAGCAAACATACTGGTTAAAATAAGTGAGAAATATTTAGGACTTCTCCAATATTTTCTCTAATGCGGTTTTGAAACTTTCACTAGTGAACAGGTTTGGCAGGTCTAAACGAATCACTACGCGTTTGGACAAATGCATGCAATTCTTCTCATACTGTAGGTTTGAATGAATATGGTGAGACGACTCTCTGCCGTTATCACTGATTGTTTCTTTAAGAACCTCCCAAATTCCAGGAATTCCCTCTTGAAATGATGTCAGACTAGAGGACCACACCTTTCATTGGACTAATGAAGCAGTTGTGCCTGTTGGTGCTTGGTTTCATCACATGTCTAAAAGTTATCCTTTATCCGTTACAGGCAGCAGAAACTGGAGAAGGTCATGGACCAAGAGGGACTAGGTGATGAAGAGGTGAGCTTTTCTGAAATACTGCTTTCCCTGTTTACATTAACAAATATCTTGATCTAGATTCTGGTGGTTTTGTTAAATATTAAAACGTGTAGAAGTTCGGAATATAATTTAATGTGATTGATCGATTTAATATCTGCTTTTTCTGGTCTTGCAGAAGCGTCTCCGGCGGTCTGAGCATGCAAGGAAAGAGACTGAGTTTCTTCGTCTCAAACGAACACGGCTTGGATTAGAGGACTTTGAGTCGCTCAAAGTGATTGGGCGAGGAGCTTTCGGAGAGGTATGAGTTTCTTTCTGTTCAAGACAAATTTTTGTCACTTAAAGACTTTTTCAAAAACTTTTTGATATTTTAGCACATTTAAAATCCTTTGTTTTTCTAGGTGCGGCTAGTTCAGAAGAAGGACACAGGACACGTCTATGCCATGAAAATCTTGCGTAAGGCTGATATGCTTGAGAAAGAACAGGTGAGTTTTCACTAATTGAGTCACATGGGTTCACACATTAGGTTTAATGTTCTGCCTTGTTAACAAGTCTCTGTTTTCTGTTCAAGGTTGGTCATATTCGAGCAGAAAGGGACATCCTTGTAGAGGCAGACAGTCTTTGGGTGGTAAAGATGTTCTACAGCTTTCAGGATAAGATGAACCTTTACCTCATCATGGAGTTTCTGCCTGGAGGTGAGTTCTGAAGGATGTCAGATCATTTAAAAGAACCTTTCCCATCAAAAAGATGGCACTAAAGCCGCTTTAAAGGCTGACTGATATATGTATGTGTGTGTGTGGATTTGCCCAGGTGATATGATGACTCTACTGATGAAGAAAGACACTTTAACGGAGGAGGCCACACAGTTTTATATTGCTGAGACTGTGCTGGCTATTGACTCCATTCACCAGCTGGGCTTCATCCACAGAGACATCAAACCAGACAATCTTCTGCTGGACTCAAGGGTAAAAACATATAGTAAAACAGAATCATCGAAATCATTTATATCTAGCAGAGTAAAGTGTATTTGAAGTAAGGCAATTTAGGCATTTGTCACAATATTAAATTGTAAATGCCAGTAAAATTTTACTTGGTACTACTGATACTGCATAAAGACATTATTATAGACAATATAAAGATATTACAAAACATCTCTGAGGTGAACGTGTAAAACTAAATCTCACTCTAATAGCCTAGCAGGTCACATAGCCTTGATTCAATGAGTGATTCTCATTCACAATGTCATTTTGCTCTATCAGGGCCATGTGAAGTTGTCTGATTTTGGCCTATGCACTGGTCTGAAGAAAGCTCACCGCACAGAGTTCTACAGAAACCTTAACCACAGCCTTCCCAATGACTTCAGTAAGACTCAGCATCTATAACTCCAGTCTTCAAAGTCACATGATCATTCAGAAATCATTCTGACGTTCTAATTTTCCCCTCAATATAACATTTCTTATCAGTATTGAAAAAAATTGTGCTGCTTAATTTGAATGAAATACATAATTTTTTTTCTGGATTCCTTAATGAATAGAAAGTTCAAAACAACTGCATTTATATGAAATAGAAACATTTTTAAAGTTTTTTTAAGTTTAATGCATTCTTGCCTGTTATTGTAGATTAAATGAGTTGCATAGCTGATTCTGTGGCAGTAACTTTGGATTTATTTTTTTTCTTCAGCGTTCCAGAACATGAATTCAAAGAGGAAAGCAGAAACATGGAAGCGAAACAGAAGACAGTTGGTAAGAGTTTCATCTTGACCCAGTACTGTTCTACACAAAGTGGGTGGGGGTACAGATAGATCCAGTGTTTCAGGAAGTTATTGTGAAATGAATGCGTTCTTAATATGGTAGCTGATGATTGTAAAAGTACAATGTAGTATTGTGTAATCCATTACATCTCACAATGTTTTTTTGTGTTGTGTGAGTAAGTACACTGCCCTCCAAAAGTTTGGAAACACCCCTGGCACAGTGTGGTTTTGGACGATATCAGCATAAATCCTTATCATTTTTTGGTGCAAATACATTAAAGTAACTTGACTTATCATTGAAGACCAGCAATAATAATTTTCATTTTGATTACATAATAAGGGCAATATATACATGTCAAAATCAGACATGCTCCTTTGCCAGCTGTGATGTCTTGTTACTGCTTTAAACTTGTCCCAGGTTTTTCAAAGATTTTTGGGTCAGCACACCTTAATAGCTTCAACAATTGATCGCCAATTAAGTTTAGAATGCATTGAATTTGCAGAGCTGTAATAGCTGCTTAATTTATTTTTTTTCTATGTATAAACTGTTAATGAAAAAAAAATGTTTTCGTAGTTTGTGTTGTCCCTTATCAGTGCAAAATTATCAAATTAAAAAGGATTCATCCCAATATTGTCCAAACCCCCCCTTTTCTAGGGCATTTTCAAAGTTTTGAAGGGCAGTGTAAAAGAACAGAACATTTTTTTTGTTGTGTTTTGTTTTTTTTTAGGCCTTCTCTACTGTTGGAACCCCTGACTACATCGCTCCAGAAGTGTTTATGCAAAATGGGTATAACAAGCTCTGTGATTGGTGGAGCTTGGGCGTCATTATGTATGAAATGCTGATAGGTGAGTTGATTTTTGATTAATAAATAATACATGTTTGTTTATTTTGAGATACGTCTAAAGTATTTGTGTGGGTGTTTTTCAGGTTACCCTCCATTTTGCTCTGAGACGCCTCAGGAAACTTACAGAAAAGTGATGAACTGGCGGGAAACTTTGACCTTTCCACCTGAGGTCCCAATTTCAGAAAAAGCCAAGGATCTGATTCTCAGGTTTAGCTCTCTCACATCATTCTTCCTCTCCTCCTTTTTATGGGGCTTTATTTTCCTTTTCTTGCCTTTATTTTGTATTCTATCTTAAATGTAGCTCTCAAACCAGCGCATTTTGATTTCAACAACCCTGCTGCTAACCTACTTTTTGAGACATGGTTAATTTTAAGCGGTCTGTTGTTGTTCAGTGTTCACCTGTTTTGTTGTTTTTCCACCAGGTTCTGTTGTGAGAGCGAGCACAGGATTGGAGCCACCGGAGTGGAGGAGATCAAGACTAACCCTTTCTTTGAGGGAGTGGACTATGACCATATCAGGTATGCTGTCATCACATGTAGACCAACACACAGATTAACTTGGTATTGAGTAATGAAATCATCTTACTATTAAAGTGTCAGTTCACCCAAAAATAGAAATTCTTTAATTAATTACTCACTTTCATGTCATTCCAAACCCGTAAGACCTTCATTCATCTTCGGAACACAAATTAAGATATTTTTGATTAAAAGCGTTCTGACCCTACATAGACAGCAATGCAACTACCACATTCAAGGCCCACTACCTTTCTGGGCCTTGAACGTGGTAGTTTCATTGCTGTCTATGCAGGGTCAGAAAGCTCTCAGATTTCATCAAAAATATCTTAATTTGTGTTCCAAAGATGAACAAAGGTCTTACTGGTTTGGAATGACATGAGGGTGAGAGAATTTGAATCCAGTTTTGTTAAAAAAAATACTTTGGTCAAATAATCATTCAGGAATAAAACAGTACTTTTGGTGTTTGTATTACTGCTGGTTCATTCATCATACTACTACTACACTTAATGGAATAAACTGAATCCAGAAATATTACAAAGGAACTTGGGAAAAAAAACAAAAACTGAATTTTGGAAAAATAAAACAGATTTCATAGGGCCCTACAGTCTTCAGAGTCACATGAACTTTTAGAAATCATTCCAATATGCTGATTTGCTGCTCTTTTTTTTTTTTCCCTCCAGGGAGAGACCAGCGGCTATTCCAATTGAGATCAAAAGCATTGATGACACCTCCAACTTTGACGAGTTTCCTGATTCAGACATCCTCCAGCCTACAGGTGGTGTTTTTAGTTGGTTGTAATCCTACACATTTTGGGGGGCTGTTATGTATTTCAAAACAATATACAGTTACTTACTTACACTCTCTTCTCTTTCTCTTTCTAAAGTCACTCCTGTGTCCAACCACACTGAGGCAGATCTAAAGAGTAAAGACTGGGTGTTCATCAACTACACCTACAAGCGTTTCGAGGGGCTGACCGCACGAGGAGGCATCCCATCATATATGAAAACGGGGAAGAGATAGACTTCAACAGGACTTGCTGCACTCTTTCAGTGGTTGTTTTTTCTATAAGGAGACGTTCTCCATTGCTCCTCCCTGCATCTGAAGGGTCCTGCATCTTCCGTTTCCCATTTTGACTCACTCATTTATGGATGTGGACTCCACCCGCACTCACGTTCAGAGTCTTATCTAAGGGCTTCTTTTCCTCGAACTCTGAATGTGCTTGTTTCAACCCTGAGCTTTTCCTTTTTTTACTTCGTAAGAATCATTTAGGGCAATCTTTTAGGTTGCCAGATTTTGTACATTTTGGAATGGAGATATTTTAGTACACTGGCAAAAAAGGGCTTGAACGGAAACTAGTTAGGCCTCCTGCACCCATAATTGATTTTAATTGCATCAGCAAAGGAGGATCATCGATTTACTATTTCCAAGAACTAGTAAATCCTGTCTCAGCATTTTTCATGTCCACATCCGCTGTACACATCGTAAAGACTGAAAACTTCCCTTGTATTAAAATAGATGGATATTTTGAAAATCCATACTTTTAAAGACTACTTTTCTCCTGTTTTTGACTTTTTTTTTTGTTTTTTGTTTTTTTCCTTGTTGCGCTCACCATTCAAGATCTCAGCGACAATGGTAAACACGGAGCTTCATAGTCGGTCTGTTCTGAATGTGATTCACACAAACCCCAGAGCTGCAGATGTTGCCTTACATTTGGATCCTTCTTATACCAGCAGAAACATCATGAATGCATTTGCCAATCAAACCAAATTCATCAACATAGCAGGAAACTTCACCAGCTGATGTCAGAGACCAAGCAAACTCTACGGACCAGCAATTGTTTATTATTTAATGGGTAGTTTCAGCCACTGACTGATTCGGAAGTTGCTTGGTGCTAATGCTGTTGCTCATTGCTGTTGTTTGGGGAACATTAGCCACATTTTTTGCATCTTGAGGAGAATAACAACACTATTCAGGGATTTGAATTTGATTGAGTCTTCCATTTTAATATGGGGATGAAATGTTCAATGCAAATTTTTTATATTACCAAAGAAGCGCCACTTTTTAATCGGCTTTTATGGGCTTGACTCTTGATGTTGTTTGGTCATGGATGCTTTGGCTTTCATACAGCATTAATTATACTTGTTAACATTGTAGCAAAATATTCATTCCATAATGGTTCTAATCAGTCTGCGTTATTGGAAGCTGCTTGTATCAGCATGTTGCTTGTGATAGCTTTGTAGAAATCAAACAAGTATGATTTTTAGAAGTGTGCAAGATTCCAAACAGTGAATGACTGAGTCATATTTCTACAATCAGCACCCATGTCTTCTTTCTGTGACCAAAACGAATGTATCTTGAGGCTTCTAGAAGTTGCATTCTCGTAGGATTGGCTGCCCTGGAATGATTTGAGATTCACCTAAATGCTTGAGTTTGATTTGGCTACTAGATTTTATGCTGCACAGCATGAGAGGTTTTGTATGTGGAATTGCTTGTTAGATGTGGAGCTCAGCAGCTGAACACAATATACTAGAGAAATATCTTAAATAACAGATTACTGTATCCTAGAATGCTACAGACGATATGGAAAGTAGCATGAAATTGATTGAATGGTGCATTTTTTTTTTTATCCTGTTAAGAGCAATATGTGACTGTCGTAGGTCTGGATGTGTATTATTATTATTTTTAATATATAATAGTCTTGGCTGGAGATTTTCATGCTGTCTGAGAGTTGGCCTGATGCATGTTTTTGTGTGCTAGACAAGTGAAAGGGCTTTGAATGAGAATTTTTGACTTCCTTTGTGCTGCTTTGTTTATGTTTCAGTATCATTGAATGGGAATATGTGAGGGTGTTTTCATGGTTATTGCTTATGAATGATAGCTCAATTGAATTATACACTGTCTACAAGAAGCAGATCACAGGCTGAGCTGCTTTGTATCTTTTGTTGCTGTATCTCACATGCTGAAAATGATCACGAGACTAGCGTGTCAATAAGAGCGTCTGTTTTTAAAATCTCTGTTTGAAAATCTTGCTTGCAGTGTCCTAAAGTGAGGACTTGAAGACTTTCTTTTGAATGAGGAAAAAGGACACTTCTTTTTTTTTTTTTTTTTCTTGAAGAATAACAATGCACCTTTTGCTAGTTGTAATGTCATGTATATTTAAAATACACTCACAAACTTGTCAAGTTGTTAAATACACACTGAATGACTGTTTTGTTGTTTGCCTGTGAGAGTTTGTAATTCTTTCTGCAACTTTTTTCACTTTAACCAGATGTAGACTTGTCTTGAAATTATTGGGGTCTATATTTACTTGCTTAGAGCTAAAGAAATAATTACACCAATGTGTGTAAAGGAGTTTATTCACACTGGCGCTAGTGCTCACAAACTATCCGTGCAGGAGATCTCAGATCTTAATTTTTTTTTTTTTTTTGTTAATCCAGATCGCTAGTGCGATGCTGATGGAGGAACAGCATTCCTGCTTCTGAATGGTTTTGAACGCTGCTCCGGTTTTCACTGATGTCACATTCTGCTGTGGGAGTTGGGCATTTGTCCTCTCTCTGCCTTAAGTTTGAGTTGTAGGGTGTTTGTGGATTTTTCCTGCGCTCACAGAGCACCTTTCACTGGTTTATTTGTCTGATAGAGAGTTTGTTTTAGAGGTGTGGGCACACTTTGACCTGTTAAACGTCCTGAATAAAACACCAGTTCATTTAAATGAGTGTGAGGCTCCTCTGTTCCTCCTGCATAGGAACATTTTGTTCCTTACAAATTTACTATACATTTTTTATTAATATATTTTTTTTAAAAGCCCCCGCAACAGTTGTTTTTATTAAAGAACATACAGTTCTTGAGACTTTTGCTATTCAGAACAATCATTAAAACATGTTAAATGTATGATGTATAATTTATAAGTGGTCTATCTGTCTTCTGTCTATCTACACTACCAGTCAAAAGTTTTTGAACAGAGAGATTTTTAATGTTTTTTATTTCTTTTTGGCTCACCAAACTTGCATTTTATTTGATCCAAAATACAGCAAAACAGTAATATTGTGAAATATATATACTATTATATACTACTAAATATATAAAATATTATACTATTTAAAGTATTTTCATATATTTAAAACATTTTTTATTTATTCCTGTGATCAAAGCTAAATTTTCAGCATCAGAAATTATAGAAATTATTTTTATTTTTTATTTTATTTTATTTTTTTAGCAAGGATGTTTTAAATTGGTCAAAAGTGGTGATAAAGACATTTATAATGTTGCAGATTATTTCTATTTCAGATAATTGCTGTTCTTCTGAACTTTCTATTCATCAAAGTAACCTGTTTCTACTCAGCTGTTTTTAACATCATAATATTTTATTTATTTATTTTTGAGCAGCAAATCAGAATATTAGAATGATTTCTGAAGGATCATGTGACTGGATTAATGATGCTAAAATTCAGCTTAGAAATCACAGGAATAAATTACATTTTAAAATATATTAAAATAGTAAATGGTTATTTTAAATAGTAAAAATATTTCGTAATTTTACAGTTTTACTTTGGATCAAGTAAATCCAGGCTTGGTGAGCAGAAGGGACTTCTAAAAACATTAAAAAACTTACTGTTCAAAAAAACAAAAAAAAGTCCCCTCAATTTTTTTTTTAAAGAACATACTGTCCTTGAGATTTATGTAATTCAGAAAACTTGCTATAAAATGTTAAATGTATTATTTATAATCTTTAAGTCTGTTTATCTATCTATAATTTTTAGAGACTAAAAAATCATCAAGGTTAATTAACTAATGTCTAATGAATTATCAACCACTGTTGTAATATTTGTGATTGTCTTTAAGTAGGGCTGCTGTAAATACAAATTAAAAGGACAGTTCACCAAAAAAATGATACTTCAGTCATCAAATATTCACCCTCAACTCTCAAAGGTTGTTCCAAACCTTTAAGAGTTTCTTACTTCTGTTGAACACAAAAGATGGTGTTTTGAAGAATGTTGGTAACAAAGTCAATGGCTAACAACATTTTTTAAAATATCATCTTTTTTTGCTTAGAAGAAAGAAACTGATATAGGTTTGGAACATTTTTTGAGGGTGAGTATTTTCATTTTTGCTGAACTATCCCTTTAAAAAATATTTTTAAGCATTGTTATCATACACTGGCATCCAAATTAGGAACCTGTGACTACTTGACCAATTGTTGATGAAGTGAACACTGTCCTTTTTAGCACAAATGTGAATTTGAACTTTTTTTAGCAGTTCATTAACAGCTCCGCTCTATAAATAGTACACAAATAGTTTAAACATGTTTTTCAATCCCACGCATTTGTGACTTGGTCAACTCATTTTTAACACTTGTAATTCATCAGTGACTTGCAGGAAAAGGAAAATAATTTGACTTCTTAATCTTTGAAATGTTTTTAAACATCCTGGGAAAGTTGAGCTGTTCTTCTTGGTCTTATTCGGTAAAAACCCCACAGGAGCAGAAGGATGAGTGTCGCTATTGCAGCAGATATGGAGGCGCTTATCAGCGCCATGTTTCGGACAGTGCTGCTGGGATACAGGTTTCCTCTGGTTGTCTTGTTCGGAAACCGGCTCTCTGGGTTTTCCCACTGAATCAGACCTTTAGCAAAGTCTAAACTCAGGTCACTGGGCGATAACACTTTCACCCCTTTATACATTCTCTTCACTCTTCGTTTGTCGGTGTCAAGTACGTCACAGCGGTATGTCCCAGAATCCTCTTCTCTGAGAGGATCTAGCACCACCTTGTCCAGGCTCAGGGCTTCATACCGGCTGAATAGCGAGTCATCAGATGTGATGATTCCACGGGCAAAGCGCCAAGACACCACAAAGGCAAAGCGGCCCATGGCTTCCATCACTTCCTCTAAACAGTCAAGCTCCAGGCGCTGACCAGCAGTTACCGTTTGGGTCTTCAGTCCACACTGCCAGGTGTCTAGGCAGCGGATGGTTCTCATCTTGCAGGAAGTCCTGGAGATGTTTCTTTTTCCTCCAATAAGGCAGAGCTCTTGAGTACGGAGGCCAAGCCCACAGGTAGCACTGCAGGGAAAGCTGCGGCTGATGACCCACGTGCTGATCTTCTCCAGTTCTTGTAGTTCAACACTGGTTAAAGTGGTACACCTGCTTGGGGAATGCAGGATCATCCCGTGCAACAACAACAGCCAAAGTTCTGAACGAACCATTGCGACTTTTGACACAGAAGAGAAGCAGCAATCAGCAAAAGCTGCCAGAAAATATTCAGAATGAGAATATTATTTTTAATTAAATTATTTTGATTGATTGATTGATTGATTGATATATTGATTTATTCCATTATTATGCACACATCCTTAGCAAATTTGAATTAAAATTAAGTTAACTATTCTTTTTAACATTTATGTATTTATTTATTTTTAATTAGTACATTTTTGCACACATATCCTTATAGCACACATGGATTAATACATTTATTATTTAAATTAATGAATCAATTTATTATTGTTTTTTTTATTATTATTATTTTTCTACACATGCCGTTCAAAAGTTTGGGATCAATACGATTTTTTAATGTTTTTTAAAGAAGTTTCTTATGGTCATCAAGGTTTCATTAAAATATGAAAAAAAAGAGTAATATTATGAAATATTATTGCAATTTAAAATAACAGCTTTCTATGTTAATATACTTTAAAATATAATTTATTTCTGTGATGCAAAGCTGAGTTTTCATCAGCCATTACTCCAGTCTTCAGTGTCACACGATCCTTCAGAAATCATTCTAATTTATTATCAGTGTTGTATAATTTCTTTTTTTTTTTTTTAAAAACCTGTGATACTAAGGATTCTTTGATGAATTAAACGTTCAAAAGAAAAGCATTTATTCAAAATAGAAACCTTTTTTTAACAATGTAAGTCTTTAATATCACTTTTTATCCATTTTAACATCCTTGCTGAATGAAAGTATTAATTTTTTTCAAAGAGAGAAAGAAAGAAAAATATTACTGACCCCAAACTTTGAACCGTAGTGTGTATTGTTATAAAGATTTCTATTTTAAATAAATGCTGTGCTTTAAAAAAAAAAAAAAATAAAAGAAGAATTTCTGAAGGATAATTTGACACTGTAGACTTGCTTACAATGATGCTGAAAACTCACCTTTGCTTCACAGGGATAAATTCTATTTTAAAGTACATTAAAATAGAAACCCACTATTTTAAATTACAATAATATTTCATAATATTGCTGCTTTTTCTGTATTTTTATCAAATAAACGCAGCCTTGATGAGCAGAAAAGACTGGTCACAAACTTTTGAACGGCAGTGTATCTTCAGCACACCTGAATATTTATGTTTCAAACTGGCATGTTGAAGGACTAAGGGAAGAAAAACATGTATTTGATATTTTCACTTATCATTCAAAAACAAGAATATGTGGGTCTTACCTTTGTGGGTGTTTAAAAGATGTGAGAAAGTACAAATAAAAGCACTGAACTTTTTAAGATTCGATTCTACATTCTGTTTATAACGTCATATTGAACATCTATTCAACAGTTGCATCTGTCACGTGAGTTTGAATTAAGGCGGGAAAGTCCGTGCTTAAAAGAGAATTATGCTATAACTGTCGGCTAAAACATCTGTTTATTTGTTTTCAAAATTTAATATCTTTTATTTGTTAAATATTAATCGTGTTTTTTTTATTTACACAGTTTGTGTTCGATCTTGCCACAAGATGGCGCTCAGTCTTACAAAACGAATGCAGTGTCATTAAATGATTTAAGTTAACGACTGTAGTGGCAGTAAAATAAGTAATATATAGATGATATTATCTATTATCTTTGTGTTGCCTATATTCATGTAAATTACTATTAAAAAACTAATTTTTAAGTTACGTCAAAGCATACAGTGGCAACTCTATTAGGGTGCTATGTACAGATAGTGTGGGCAGTGCTCAAGCCAAGTAAAGCCGGACCAGAGGTTACTGACACCTCTCAAATGTCAGACAGCTATGAAACGCCTGGAGGTGAAAGACTCCGGCGGGGTAATAGTGATTCAAACCAGGCCAACGAGTCATTCTTGCCCTTTACGTTTTTTTGCCCATTCATTTGGTGGAGTCTGGTGGTTTGGTGGGCAAATATGTTATGTGTGAGAAAGATACAGAGATAGAGAACTTAGTCTTTTGTGATGGGGTAAACAGGATGTGGACAGGCTCTGATGGCTGTTTGTCATGCTGAGGAAGCATCACCTCAAGGGCACAGACAGTAAGAACAAAGACTTGACAGACCCCTGTAATTCAGAACAAATAAGCATTAAAGGAGCAGTTTAACCCCCAAAGAAAATTCTGTCATCATTTACTCACCCTCATGATCTTCCAAACTTGTATGACTTTCTTTGTTCTGCGGCTCACGGAAGAAGATATTTTTAAACATTTTGATAACCAAACAGTTTGGTAACCTTTGACTTGCATTGTGTGGACAAAAAAAACACTGCTTTTCTTAAAATATCTTCTATTATGTTTCACAGAAAGAAGAAAGTCTTACATGGTTGGAATGACATAGGAGTAAGTAATGACAGAATTTTTTTTTTTGGTGTGAACTGTCCCTTTAAACTGCAGGGACGCCACAATCATTCCATGCAGACGATGATACATGTTTTATTTTATCACTAGTCTCACTAGAGCTAGTCAAATTCAGGCCTTTAGGCCTGCCACCATTATTACCTTGCTGAAAAAAAACAATAGAAACCATCACAGAAATTCTCATGGTTACAAACATTACAAACCATCGACCTTTAAAAATGGTTTCCTGTAGTGTGTTTTGGGACATATTCTATTACAATTTAGTGGTTTTAATAAGCCACAAATAGAAGGTGACAAATTACTAGTAGAGACCAATAGGTACAATTACAGTTTCAATCAAAACCAGTACAGTTCCCATTATAACCAATAAAACCATTACAAACTGTAATCATTAACCAAAATCAATTTCTAATGTCTTTAATGATTGAAATAAACAGATACAAGTCTTTATGGTAAAAAACAAGGTTTTTACAGGTTTTTCTTTTTCTTACAGTAGTATTTTGAACTGTGTCCAAAATAAAAGTACATTTTATATATGAATAGGTGTAGTATGTAGTCCAGACGTACTGCATTTGTCATGTTGCCATTGTCATGTGGTCTACAGTTCCAGCATGACCATTCACAACACACTCCTCTTCAATGGCCTCATGGGATAGTAATGTATTACTGTAGTACTCTGGGCACTTTGTGACTACTGTTATATGAATACTGTGAATTCGGACATACTACTCCTTTCAAATACGCTTTTTACCTTCTGTATCCACCTTATTCTTTAACGTGGAAGTAAGCCTATGGACAAAACTTTCAGTTCATTAGCCGGGAAAAGGGAATTACAAGAAGAAAAACAACGTGCAGTAAACGGTAAAACTGGTTGCACTACAAACCAGTCTGCTCATAATTAAGATAATACATTAAAATAATCTGCAACAACACACCGATTTGTAATATCAAACAGTAAAACGAGTTTTGTACAGCTAAAAATAGCTCCACCCATAAAATTTACAAATGGCTGTGCCCACTCTTACGGGAAGAAAAAGGTGGATAGTGGGGAAGTATGCATATTTGGAGGCAGCCTTTGGCTCATATTTGTCTCAATAGTACCAATGAATTTAGATTTTATACTGACACCTGTTGGCCAGGATGCATGCAAGTTTATACACCACTAACTGCTGAGGTTTTACCCAAGTGTTGCCAAGTCTGGGGTTTTCCAGTGGAATTGGGCTACTTTAACACTCTTGCCGTGGGGTTGTTTTGTCCGCAGATTGAAGTGACCCCAAAAATGTGATAATTAGCCTCTGGAATGCAAATTTTACCAGGGGAACCCTGCTAAAAATATGTATTTTACCCCCCATAATACGGAAGAACCCCCTCGAAACGTGATTTGGGGAGTTTTGTTGTGAAAACTTTGCAAACCTGTTTTACACCAAAACTGTTTATTTGTGTCATACTATAAAACTGGATTAACAAGTAACAAATTTTAATTCAGTTTTGGTGTGGGTACATGGCTGGTCATTTGATCTAACATGGTGGCGTCCATGAAGGAGACCCTCTCTGTGTAAACTGGTTTTATAGAAAAAAATATATATATATATATATATATATATGGTATGTCTAGAGTCTTCATCTAATGTTAGTGAATTATTTTTATCCAAAAATGCGATTCATTTTTATTTTTGTAAATCGTTTTAAATAAATAAATACTGAGTGCATCAGATATAGTGCAAGAGATCAGAAGGAACTACAGCACACATCTAAAGATAGGAAGGGATCCGTTCATTAAACTGAAGACGTAATTGTTCAAGACATGCAACTTGCAGACGGTCCCCCAGCGACAGACTCGTTTCTCTCTCTACAGCTCCCACAACCGTCTCACTTTTCATGTAGTGCACACTGAGCTCTCGTGAACTCGCTACTTCGGCTTTTACTGCACGGTTTTGCCAGTGATTTCATGGTTACTGACCGTTTCACGTACACTCCCATTTTTCACATCATTTCGCTCCTCTGGCCACTTTCCTCACTTATGTTGCAGGGAGTCGGTGGGCTACTTCTCTAGTGTGGCTTTTAAACGGAAAGCGTTTTAATGAGATGCAAATTGCTTTGGAGTAGACTTCGATGTTGCGCGTTGCTACTTTTACAGAAGTTTCTTCAGTTTCACTGTAACATTTTCCCCTGCCGCATCCTGGCGTGAGGTTGCGTGCAGAGCGCGGCGGATTAAATGGATTAATTATCACATCTTCACATTAGTTTTCGCACAAGTGCTGTATACTCTTGTTTGTTTGGAGGCTTCTCTACAAGGGTTTTTAAAAATGAGCGAAATAAACACCGAGGACGACAGTCAACTAGAGAACGGGCATCTCAGCAGCAAAGACTCGGACCGTCAGCTTCGTCTGAGACTGTGCGTTTTAAACGAGATATTGAACACTGAACGGGATTACGTGAGAAACTTGGCATTTCTGCAGTCGGTAAGTAAACCGGGTTCAGTCTAAACTCTCTGAGTGTTGCAGTTTGAGCACCCATGTGGCTGGTAACATGCTGCAGTCGCGGGGTTTTTTCTTACAGTCTCGTTTACAGGCTCATAAACTGGAGATAACGGGCACTGGGTGAAGCTGTCAAACTGAGTTTTAGTCACTGTAACGTTACTTGCGTCAAGAAAGAGGAAGAGGGAGAATACATAGAACAACCAGCGTTTCTAAAACAAATGGTGTTGACAAGGTTATTTTTAATGACAATTCTAAATGACAATTCTAAATAACAAAACATGAAACACAAGGGACTGTTTTAGAGAGGGACTTCTTGGGGGGTTTTCATTAATGACGCTTTGAAAGGGACTTGAATGTTGTTTCTCCAAGTGGGTGTTTTTAACCTTTTTGCTTTATATACACCTACAGCCCAAACAATACGGCTCTAGAACCAATTTCATCATTTGTTTTATTAAACACACACAAAAATGATACTTTACAAAAACTGATACACTTAAGTAGCATTGTTATGATTGTCATCCACACAAAAAGGAACATAAAAGCATGATATTAATGACAATTAATTCATCTAAATGACTGTTTTCATTGGTTTAAAAGAAGTTTAAAACAAATCCAAACTGAAATCAAACGCCCCTTTAAACCCTCTTACAAACACACACATCTTTAGAGTAATTGTTTTAAATGACTCTTAAGTTTCTTATTTGTTGTACTTTTCTATTCTCCGTTGGTTAGAGATGACAAGTGTGAACACTTTCAAACCGAGAAACAAGAGTCTGTCACTTTTACTGCCTTTTTAGTCATTCAAACAAGCTCTAACTTAAATTAGAGTGCATTTCCTGGTCATGTGCCATTTCCTTTTATAAGCTCTGTCTCATAAAATCAGCAGCGACTCATGTGAGAGGTGGGATTTTCAGGGTCTTCAGGGCAATCCAGCCAGTAAATCCCCTGTAACTTTCAGAGCACTTGTTTTTTTGTTTTTCAGAGCACTTGTTTTTTCTTTTGATAAGACTGGGTTGTGCTCATCAGCATACAATCCAGCTCAGCACAGAGTATCACTGACCCTTCTCAGTATTTCAATACACTGATAAAGTATGTTAACAAGCAAATATAAACACAGACAATGTTTGAAATCTCCAGATAGCGATTTGGCATACTTGACATGCGTTTTCCTGCTCTGATTAGCATCAGATCAAGACATAGCATGCCTGGATTTAAGAGCAGACAATCACAAACCCATTCATACTCCATGCTTCCTACATAGTTTAGAGTTCTAAAACTAGTTAAACATTAGTAAACCCAGTTTTAATGCATTCCCAAATGCATTTCTCGCATTCCACATCAGCGCATTTGTCCCAGTCCAAAACCTCTTGATCCTGGGATAAATTTAACAGGATCAAAGGAACTGGAGCGGTTTTACAAACATGCCAGTGAAGGGTTAGCAGCCTTACAGTTATTAAGCCAGTTTTATAACAATCCCTTATAATCATATTTGACTGTTAAGCTTCTTGGAGTACAGTGGCTTTGTGAGGAAGCTGCCAGTTGTTGACGTCAGCCTGACTGTGGCGGTTTAAGATTTAAGTAAGAGACGCTGTTTCTGTTTTTCTGAGAGAGAGAGAGGATGGGTTCACTTGCCCTAGTTATTGTTCTTTCTCTGCATATGGAAAGAATCATAGGTCCCGCTCATCTGCTGAGTCTCAGAGGGATTCATCTCCCTAGCGGTGCGTCTGATGTCATCTGATCTGGAAGCATTAAGTGAAGCGCGACCAATCAAATTAGTCCCTGCAGATGCACCTGACGGCTTCTCGTCGAGATGTGTTGACGCAGGTGAAGCGAAGCGGACGGTGGTGCATCAGGTGAAAGGGAGAGGAAACCGCTTCATCTTTCAGCATCTGTGTCTTTCCAAGGACCTCGGTGTGAAAAACAAGGCCGTGCTTGAGATCGATATCAATGACGTCTGCCTTTCAACTCACGGCTGGCACTCTAGGTGGTCTTTTGTCAGCATGCACAGTCATGCTAAACGTCATTGGCTGCCACACTCTGGGGAGACTGATAATTGCTTCATGAATTTGTTTAGATATTTAAGTAAGATACCCAGACAACTTTTAATAGGCCGAAAGGTTTCAAGAATGTGGCTTTGTCGCTCCCTGAATGGCTCTTCTTGTGTTTGTTTATCTGTGGAATTCCATAAGGAATCTCAAAGATATTACAAAAGGATAATGTTGTAATTTCCAAGCAATAAACCAGGCTGTGATTTTATGAATGGCTGGCAGAACCAAAGATTCCCTGATGAGTACATTGTAGGCATCATGGCCAATTTTATAGCATGTTTTCTGTTAAATTTTAAATGTTTGATTAGAGATGACAGGTTTAGGTGTTAGGGTTAGGAAAACATTTTAACCAGCACATTTTGAAGGTATTTTGGAAAATATGTTCTGTCATACTGTGCAATGAATCTACTCTGATAGATTGAGATGTAGGGGAAGGGTCTGTGTTTTAGAAGAACTGAGTCAAAAGTTCATTAGTTGCTCCCAGAGTGACCAGTCCAGTGCCATTTTTAAACTCCACTGACATTTGGGAAAACGATATATATATCAGTCAAAAGATTTTTTTAAATGTTTTTAAAGAAGTGTTTTTTTGCTCACCAAGCCTGCATTTATTTGATACATAGTACAGCAAAAACAGTACAATTCTGAAATATTTTTACTATTTAAAATAACTGTTTTCTATTTGAATATATTTTAAAATTAAATTTATTTCTGTGATTTCAAAGCTGAATTTTTAGCATCATTACTCCAGTCACGTGATCCTTCAGAAATCATTCTAATACTCTGATTTGCTGCTCAAAAAACATTTATTATTATTATGTTGAAAACAACTGAGTAGAATTTCTTCTCAAATGTTTCTTGAACAGCAAATCAGCATATTAGAATGATTTCTGAAGGATCATGTGTCACTGAAGACTGGAGTAATGATGCTGAAAATTCAGCTTTGATCACAGGAATAAATGACATTTTAAAATATATTTAAATAGAAATCAGTTATTATAAATAGTACAAATATGTATTATTTATTTAAAAATTGACTGCTTTAGCTTGGTGAGCAGAAGAGACTTCTTACTGTTTAAAAGCTTTTGAGTGGTTGTGTGTGTGTGTGTGTGTGTGTGTGTGTATATATATATGTGTATATATATATATATATATATATATAAATTATGTACATGAATGTGTGTGAACACGAACTTTTATTTTGGATGCATTTAATCGTGATTAATCGTTTTGACAGCACTAGTTTAAAAAATGTATTATTAATCATTATGAATCTTTTATTATAATTTATTACTTTAGCATTTTAAATCATTTATTAAATATAATACATTTCAAATGTCAGATAATTTATTGAAAACTTATTAGTTTTAATGTTTTATTTAAACAAGCTATTTTATATATCTTTTCACTTGTCCATGTAAAATTTTTTTTGTTTTTATATTTGAATTATTAATTCATTACTACAATTTAGTGTATACACTGCCATTCAAAAGTTTGGGATGGGTAAGATATTTTTATGTCTTTGAAAAGGTCTTTTATATATGTTTATATTTGATCAAAAATACAGTAAAAAGTGTAATATTGTGAAATATTATTTTAAGTTAATATATTTTAAAATGTGATGGCAAAGCTGAATTTTCAGCAGTCATTAGTCCATGTCACATGATCCAAGAAATATTATTCGCATCATTATCTGTCATCTTCGCTGTCACTTTTGATCAGTTTAATGCATCCTCATGGATGAACCCGATAGGAAGTCCTTTATTAGTTAGCTATGTCCCATTTAACAAACTTTTTAACCCATCAAGATAGTAAGCTGATTCCAAGGAAAGTTTGCATGGAGAAACTTGAGGGTTAAATGTCTTGCTCAGGGGCAAAAAATTAAAAGACTGTGATTCAATTAACTTTTGAGTTCCTATAAGAGCTTCAGTGTTTGTATAGTACCGAGGATCCGTTTCCTGTGTTGGGTTGGGATCTGTGCCCCCTCTAATGTCTTTGCTGCCAGTCCAGCTGTTGTTAGTTTGTGTGGCCCAGCTGGGCTCCTGTGGACAAGAGACTGTTCACCCAAACAGGATGACATGAATGTAAGGAGGAGAGGGGGGAGGAAGTCAACCTGCCGCTTCCTGCTTGCTGATGATGTCTCTGTCTGAGTCCTTGCAGGAGGGAAGCACAAGTGTAGGCTTTCTGGGTTATAAATAGTTATAGACCTGATCCGCACCACAGTGTCACAACCAGCTACCCAAAAGCCATATGGCTCAGCGGGGTACACGTCTGCACCATCCAAGCTATGGAAACAATCCTTAGCTTAGATAAACTGGCATTTTATGTTTTATGTATGAGCTGCAACTCTATACACCAAAGTTGGCCCTTGATGACCTTTCATTTGCCCCACCTTGTCATATCACAATAAAACAAATAGGAAAAACACATGCAATTAAATAATTTATTTCTAATTTTTGTTTTCATTTTTTTTTAATTAGTTTTGCATTGAAGTTTTTAAATGTACATTTTAAAATAATTTATTTGGATATAATGCAACATTTATTTTTTGGCACACAAGTTTCTGCCCTTTGTAGTGAAAACGTTTGGACAGTTGTGAATTATACTTGATTTGAGCTTGTTATACTTTCTATAAAAGAAAATTCTATTTCAGTAATGTACATATTTGTAAAAATTACTAGCAATTTCTGATTGAAAACTATTGCTAAATAAATCGTACACCTAATGTTAGTGCCCTATGTATTTTAGAAGCATAAATGGATGTATAGTTTCAGTCCTGAGTATTTTGCATGCTAATCTTGAGTTCGCTGACCCCTCTAGACCCTCCAGATGCGCAGTAGTACTGATGATCATCAGTAGCGGCAGCGGTGCCACCTGTACTAAACAGTCTGCAGCTGTGAGTTCTCGCTGCGACTGCCGCAAGCTCTGCTGATTACGCTCCTATATCCTCTAAAGTGTGAGATTATCAGTGTATTAAAGCTGCGACAAGTCATGCGTTATAAGCCAGGACACAGAGGCACAAGTCAGCACCAGGAATTTCAGGAATCTCTTCAACTTCCCTGAGCTCAATTAGCTTGGTAGACCTTTCCTCGTGTTCAAGCGTCTGATATCAAACAAACGCTGGGATAATGTTGCTAATTATAGCTTCGTTTTTTAATGCTGATGAGTGACTGGTTTTGTTGAGGGGGTTGAGCTTCCTCATGTTCTACTCTGATAACGTATCACTTGAGGGAAAAACAGTTGAAGGAAAAGGGCTTTTGTAGTTTGAGCTGTTTCCGATGACTTTTCTGAAGTCTGTAACACCCAAGGATATCTGAAAAATGAAACCTGAGCATTCATTTCAATGGAGGTTTTTTGGTTATGGAGAATTCTGTGATCTCTCACCTGAGCCATAATGGTAAATCAAGGATGTGGCCAATGTCCTGCAGAGTTTAGCACTAATTTGTCACAAAATACTGTACCTTGATCAGGACTGACAAAATGGCACTGCAAGAACGGAAGTTTTCACTAGTGACTGTCCAGTGTTATGATTAGGGTTGGGGAGTAACAAGTTACATGTAACGGAATAACGTAATTTAATTACAAAATAAATGTAACTCTAATCTGTTACTAAGAAAAAATGTGTAATTAAATTACAGTTACTTTAATTACAAAGAGGGGTTACATCTTAATATTTCCACTCACATACAGATTTGATTGATTTATTTCCAAAATTGCATTGAGTGCTTTTAAATATGAGACACAGATGTTTCAGGACTTTAAGACACAGAATAGGACATTTATTTGATAACTTTTTTTATTTAATATTTGGGTTTATGTATATGCTTTATTTGTTTTTTCCAAGGCATTGTTAGATGCCAGTGTTTTCTGTCATAGCTATGCAAAGGTTTGATTTTAAAAGCAGTATCATCATTAAACTATATCTTATTATTTTAAATCAGGTATTTAACCTTAAACGATCTTAAAGTAAAGAGAGGTACTAAAGTCTGATTTTGTGGTGGCTGTGCTTTAAGATTAAAGTATTATAATCTAAATTCAAGTGATAAATGATTTTAAAAGTCTGACAGTAATCAATGCTGTGTACTACTGTAAGGTTAACCCTGCCAGGGCTGATTTACAGTTTGGAAAAATTTCGGGGAAAAAAGAATAGAAATTTAAATATAGAAATGTAATCAGAAAGTAATCAGTTACATTACTTTAATAAAGTAATTGAAATATTTACATGACTTTTTACATTTTAAATAAGGTAACTTATTACTTATCGTAAGCAATTACATTTCCAAAGTAACCTTCCCAACACTGGTTATGATGTCAAAGACAGCAGACAGGGAAAAAAATGTCCATTTCACCCTACTAAGAGTCCTCCAAAACATTTACAAAAATATAATAAAATATTAGCGCCATATACATTACTGTTACTTTCTCACGTTCACCAAGGTTGCATTTATTTGAACAAAAATGCATTAAAAACAGTACTATTTTGAAATATTATTGCAGTTTTGAATGTTTTCTTTAGATTAAAAATGTAAATTTAATTTCAATTTAAAATGTAATTTATTTCTGTGATGGCAAATCAGTTTTCGTAGTCACATGACCATACGGATATCAATCTATTTTGTGGATTTGATGCTAAAGAAGCCTTTCTTATTATTATGAATGCTGAAAACAGTTTTTTGATGAATAGAAAGTTTAGAAGAACACCATTTATTTGAAAGCGAAATCTTTTGTAACATACATTTCTTCACTGAAACTTTAGATCGATTTAATGCATCCTTGCATTCCATAATATTTCCATATTTACGACGCATCCAAATGCTAAACTATCATTTATTATGTAAATTATAGTCTTTGTACTTCAGTCATGTTCTAACGGTGACACAGTGAGGCGGGCACGCTGATGTTTGGTTGTGTTTTATTTTAATAAAGTACCAACTGCGCTGTCAAGTAAGCAATGCTAGAAGCCTGGAACTGATTTGTTTGTGTTTGTGTGCGCCGGCGCGATTACTTCAACTTTTCTCATACCAGCAAAATCAACTTAAACAAAAAACAAATAGAATGTCGCTTTCTGCCATTTGAGTTTCCTTTCTGTCACAAAACTGAACTGAAACTCAGCAAATATAGGCTACGTTACATGTTGCACAGTTTTTTTCACTTGTCTATCAGTTAACTAAATTAAATATATTTAGTATTTATTCCTTGTATGTTACATATGTACTGCAGATTTTATAGCCTATATATGACATTAATTTGATATAATATGTAGTATTTTCAGTAGGTGTCATTCGTACTACTGTCTGTTTAAAATAAATGAAAAGAAACCTAGCACGGTATTTATTTATTTTTTTTCTGTTGTACCGAAATCGTATCGAACCGTTACCCTCGAACCGAGGTACGTACCGACCCGTGACATCTGTGTGGAAAGATTTTGGGCCAATGATAGTTTGTCATGGGCGGGGCTACCTAATGCGACACAGCATAAATGGCAACCTAGGGACCAATAAAATTTTTTGTCAATCAATGTGGTAGCTTCTGGTTAATGGAAAAAACAATGCTTTATGTTGCAAGTCATCAATTTTGCATGTTTTTCATGTTCAGGATGTTTTCATGTTAATGTTTTGTAGGAGGACATCTTGAGTCATCAGCATCAGCAGGGAAACTGAGGATCTTGTACAAAATAAACAGCGAAATTAGCAGAGATAATCCTCCCATGGCCTTCTGTGGTCTGACAAATATTGTTGCTGCTGATGATCTCTGAGATATTCCTTTTAAGCCAATCAGATCAGCTGAGCTGAAAGTCAAACTTAGAAATCCTAGATGAGTCAACCGATTGGTGAGTCACTATGAGGTCACGAGCACAGCATGAAACTGATAAAGTCGTCTGTGTTCCTGACCAGGTGTTAATGAATTATATGTGTATTCAGATATCAAAAACAGAAAGACATTGGGATAGGTAACCAGGAGATGATGTAAAGACTGTCACCTGTGCTTGCTAGTTAGATTCACGCCTCTAATTTAATCACAGCTACCTGGCCAGGCGCCATGTTACGAACACTTATGTGAATAAGGTATGCCTGTTGGCACCTCCTCATCTATTACAAACAAGCTGACAGCAAACAAAGCCATGTGTTAGAGATTATGAACGCTATCAGACGGAGGAGAGGTATGCAGACCACAGGCATATGGGATAAGACTCTTAGCAGATGTTCCCAAAATGTTCAATAAACTTTGGATTGTGGCTTACAGCATTAAACTGACACTTACATAACTCCATTTTGAGCAGGTTTAGGGGCTGTTTTGTGTTTAATTATTCAGGTGATGAGGATTTATGTGCATATGAGGTTTGTTTTCAGTCAGAATCACTTTGTGGGATGGTGGGTGTGATTATTTTCTTGAATTAGATACAATAGTGGCATTTTCTCACTCTCTCTTGACCGCCAATAGCCTTGATTGTGACCCCATCGCAAACATTACTTTTGCAGCTGTAGACAATAGCTGCCTACTCGAGAAGCATGTTTTCTAAAGAGAAAGGCAGCAGTAAATAGAAGGCCATACATTGGTGCTTTGACCCTTGACCCCTTTGACCAGAAGAGCTCTAAGGAATTCCTTAACTGTCCTGAGGGAATTGCCCCTGCGGTTTGTGGCCAGAGGCCGGCTGTAGTGTCATGACTCTTGAAATGTTTTTTGGGTGAGATCTTCAGATGTATGGCTTTTCCAGTTGCTTCTGAAAGGGAAGAAAAATGAACAGCGTGATGTTAGCTTATCCCACTTACCTCATCCTTGGACAAACAAAGGAGCGTGTGGTATTGATGGATGTGGACTGTGTCAGAATGATTTGGAGCTGAATTATGTACGCGAGTCGTAAAGAACACTTGAAGGTGGAATTAGCATGGTTAGCTTGATCTAATGCTTGTTTAAAAAGTCAGGTGATTCATTAATTGACTAAATAAGATTTATCAGAGAATTTAAATGAAGTAACTCATTGGAATTCATTGACATGATGTTTACAGATTCTTAAAGGGATATTTCATCTAAAAATTCTCTCCTATTTCTAAAAATGTGTCATTGACATTGATCTCATTTAAAGATCTCAAGAAATTTTTGCTATATATTCATTTTTGGGTCATCATTGGAGCTTATAACTGAGATTGTGGAAAAGATCTGCATGAAGATTATTTAAAATATTGAATCATTTATCAGTCATATAGCATGTGTGTGAATAAGTAACAGAACTGTCATTTTATATCCACTTAGAACTTCATGTAAAACATGCTGTTTGATTTAGTTATGAATGAACTCATTCAGTCTGTACTTTAATCTATCACAACACTACAGCTGATGAAAATCATTCAGTGTTTTGTCATCTTGTGGGTATATTTCCTGTGGTGAGATGGAAGAGTGTTGTCCAGCCACCAAAGCCACTCTTAGTATAATAATCAATGAATAAATGACAGAAATTGTGCATTTGTAATTTGACTCTAATGAAGCAATACTGCTGTGATGATGATACACTTTGTGGCTTTTGGGCTAAATGTGCTGCGGTGATATTGAATCCATTATTCTAGAAGGAAGGAGGAATGACACATCAGGAAATTAGATAATACGCACATACGCGTATAAGCCTGTGGTAAGTGACAAAGTAAGCTGCTGTGGTTGTTCACAGCTGACGAAATCCCGTTATACGTCAGTTCACTCCAAAGGTAATTAAAAGGTAAATAAAATTATGTGTTTGTTTGAGTACTCAAGCATGCATCTCTCTATGTGAAGTGATAATGATTGCTGTCTGTTGTTGTCAAATAGGCCAGCTCAGGGTCCACTGTGTCCTTTGCCCCCTATGGTGAATGAACCCCTGGCTTTCATGGCACCTTTCCATGTGCTCAATCGCTCTTCCATGGAGATGAGCCCAAATGCCTTCCAGATGGCCAATCCAATCTGGACTGAGATCTTATCTGGACTACCACATGTCAGCACCAAGCCTTTGTAGCTAGTACTGTCCAACGGTCAACCAGTGTTGGATTTTCCATACGCTCAAGCTTCTTAATGATGGGCTGGTGTCACAGACACAGATTTTCTTGTGAATGGGGCCATTTCACGGCAATGTGATGTACACACCTACCTCAAACTGGAAGCATAGTAAATCTGAACTGTCTAAAAAATAACAAAATAACTATTAATGGTTCTTACTAAGGCAAGCAGAACTAGTACTTTTCCTTTTAATAAAAAAACAAGAAGTAATAAATTCTGGTGTATCTCAGCCAGGACATTTGTGGTGTAGACATCAATGAAATATTGTTGCATGCTAAGAATGGTTATTACTTTTGTAATCAATCAGAATTATTTTTGCTTGGCAGATAAGAAAATGGGTGGGAAAATCTCATTACATTAAAAGATAGATCCAAATCATATTTAAGATCCAGGGTAACATACTGTTTTAGGCTGATGATACACGGGGCAACTTTTTGAGCAATGTAGATGTCAATGGGCAACCAGGTGAGACACAGGGCCCACAACCTATCTGAATTATCCAGATAAATTTGTTACCCATTCTCAATGGTAAAATGCCCAAACAATATTGTTCAAAAAATGTTGCCCGGAAAAATTGCTCAAAGTTGTCCAGTGTATCATCAGCCTTAGGGGTTGGCATTTTGACTTGAAACAATAAGCAGTCTCCTACTAGCTACCTAGTACACCCTCGTAGCAAATGTTCTTGACCCACCCAGAAAATCCTCATGACCAATTAGAACCATCCAGAAAACCCTAGTAGTAACCTTTCTGGACCCACACAGTACATCCTAGTGACCAATTAGAACTACCTAGAACACCCTAGTAGCAACCTTTTTGGACTCACCCAGAACATTCTAGCAAACAATTATAACCATTCAGAACACTCTAGTAGAAACCTTTTCGGATCAACCAAGAACATCCTAATAACCCAGTTAGAACCATCCAGAACACCCTAACAGCAACCTTTCTTGACCACCCAGAATATCCTAGCGACCAATTAGAACCATCCAGAACAGCCTAGTGGCAACCTTTCTGAACCCACCCTGAACATCCTAGTGACCAATTAGAGAACAAAGCAAAACATGCTGGCAACAGTCTAGAACACCTTAGCAACCTTATAGAATCACCCAGAACATTCTAGCAACACCCTAGCAAAAACCCAGAAAATCCTAGCAACCACCTAAAACCACACAGGACACCATAGTGACCACCAAGAACACCCCAGCAACCATTTAGAACACCCTATAACTCGTAAAACCACATAGAACCACCCAGAACATCCTAGTAGCACCCTAGCAACCATCTAGAACAGGGGTGTCCAAACTTGGTCCTGGAAGGCCACTGTCTTGCCGGGTTTTGCTCCAACTTGCCTCAACACACCTACCTGAAAGTTTCTAGTATGCCTAGTAAGACCTCGATTAGCTGGTTCAGGTGTGTTTAATTGGGGTTGGAGCTAAACTCTGCAGGACAGTGGCCCCCCAGGACCAAGTTTGGACACCTCTGTCCTAGAACCACCCAGAACATCCTAGCCACAACCCAGAATGCCCTATGCAAGCACCAGTCACATTTTCCTCAGAGAATCTAGTTTGGAAAGTCCTCTTAATCAGGTCTCATCCAGGTTGCCATTAACATAGTCTTGCTCAGTGTATTAGTTTAAATTGTTGTTTTGTGTTTCTGTGTTTTGTGTGTTGTGGTAGTCATCACATTAGCAATTTCCTGCGGGATCAATAAAGTTTTCTGATTCTGATTATGAGTGTTCTTCTCTTGTCACCCTCATTTCTTTCTGTCTCTCTGCTGTCCTGTGGTGCCGTGGCTCGTTTCCACCCCTGTGAGCAGCTCAAACAGCCGTGAACTTTGAAGCCCCTCATAGCGGAAGTGCGGGACAGGGGGCCGAACTCAAAGAGGACTTTGTTGCAGCGGCCACTGCTTGAGGGGTGATGGGGAATCAGAGTCACGAAGAAAGAGGGCCGAGCTCGGATCCTCTCTTTCAAACCTCATCCTCCTGCTACTGGGCTCTTTGTCTCCATTAGCTGGGTCGCGGCCACAAAGAGAGGATTTTTTTCCCTCTCTCTCCCCCCTTTCCCTCTTGGTTTATTTATTCGATTTCACGCCATGCCGGCCAAAATGGCCCCTTCCTTGCGTCCAAAACTACTTCATACCCTTTTGCAGCGAGGCAGATTCTCACAGAGAGCCATGAAAGGGCTCTTTGGAAGGGCCTGGGTGTGTTTTTAGATGGGCATTCACAGGAAGCGTGAGCATCAGATTCAGCAAGTTTTGCTCTTGCTCACGTTGTGGGAACCAGTTCGGGTTGTAAAGATTCTCCTCACTTGCACTGGAGAAAGAGGACAAATGTGTGGTTTGGAGAACCTCAGGGGGTTCTTCTGTGACCCTTTACTGTTCAATGAATGCTAAAGCACCAGCAAGTAAACAGCACTGTTTGTTTAAAGCGGGAAAATCAACTTTAGGCAGGATGCTGTTAGTCCTAACATGTGCTGAGACATTTAACTTGAGGAAGGCCGGGTGAGTTAATGTCCAAGGATGTCCTGGACAAAGACATAGTGGACATCCTATAGGTTAACAATATCCTGTCACTTAGCAGTACTCATTATATCAGACTGGATGAGTTTGTTTCATGAGATACCTTCAGCCCTTACAGCGACACACATCGTCCTGTAGGTTTATAGTCAACATGAAATCAAAATTGACCACATTTACTTGCGTTACATTTTCCAGTTTTTTGTGAGCGATTCAGCTGTACATGTTATTCCAAAGAAAAAAAAATGTTTGTCGTCTTTGTAATGTTCTTCTTCTGTAATGACTTTCTTTTTCCGCTGAGGTCAACTACATTGCACGGGCCAGTGGATAATGTTAAAATATTTGTACATTGTTTTATTAAACACACATTTGATCTGATTCCATTCAGGTTTGTAACACCCATTTTTCAAAGACCAAACAATTCCTGATGGGCCGCTAAATATCCTAGTCCACTCTGAAATACGTCTAGTTATAGAGTTGGTGTGTTGGTTATGCCATCATTGCTACGTGACAAGTGAGAGTTGTGTAGTCTGGTAAATTTTCTAAAAATTCAGATGAGTTTGAGTTTTAATATTTCAAACTTTTGATTATGTACTTTTGTATTTCCTTCGAACTGTCCTAGTTTTTCAGAATACCTGAGTTCGCTTCATTGTTGTGCATTTAAAACTCCTCTTCGTTGTTGCTGCTGTAGAATTACTGCTGAATGAAAGTAACTGTCAGGCAAATTGACTGTTAAGAAAGCTCTGTGTCTGCAGAAATGTCTGCTGTCTGAACGCTGAGTAAACGCCTTCAGTTTTCAAGTACAGTAGTCTGAAGAGACTACACTTTTCTTATTTATTCATACAGTGATGAGTTGTCACTGGAAACAGTGTTGCTGATATTCAGGGAATACTATATTTACATTTGTGTGTAAATGGGAAACATCTTTGTTTGATGTGTCAATATACAGTAGTTGTACCCTGACGGCACAAGATCTTTGACATGCTTTTATATCTTTTATTGTAAGACATTGTTCAATTTTGCTAGCTTACATGAGAATAAAAACCTGATAAGTGAACCTGAGCAGCTATGTTCTGTACAAGATTAATACAGAAAAATCAGACCATGTTTTTTCTTCAAGTCAAAAAGTGGCCTAAATTACCTGAATTCACAGATCATACTCCTTAAATGGGACATATAGCATTTTTACTTTTCATTTGAAGGATCGACGGTATCAAAACTCTCAACTGATGATTATTTTGCCAGATTGTCATTTGTTGGACCACAGGATGTGGCCTGTAGGCTTTAGGTTCAGCTTTGTAAGTTCAGAACTTGCACTTGTACACACTGTTCTGTGTGGCGCCTGTAAAAACAGCACAACACTGTTTTTTGCGTGTCTCACTTCTGTTTCTTTGCTCGATTAGTAGGAATCACATGTTACAGTGAAGGCTTAGAAGTGTGCCTAATGCTTTTGCATTTCTGCTTTTTTCCTGATCTGTAGCTTCCCTTATGGTGTTAAGCAATTTAGGCTCACCCAGACCAGTGTTTTCTGAGTGATTTCAATTGGAATCTGACAGATTCTTGCATAATTTGGGTCTTTTTTTTATTTTTATTTTATTTTATTTTATTTTTTAATTTAATTTAATTTTAAACTTTTATCAGTAAATTGGCTAGGTGCAAAGCTAACAATCCCAAATGCTGTGCCTTTTGTCCACTTGTTTTAGTCAATGATTTGGAGGGGCCGTCTCGTTTAAAGAAACTGCTGAGTTTACCCTAGTTTCACAACCAGAGGTTTGAAAAGTGCATGTTGCAATAGCCAGACTTATCCCTTATTTCAATAGAGTGCCACTGTATTTACCCTGTGTGACAGACTTCACATGCTTTTTATGTACGTGTGTGTGGTTAAAAACAGGATCCCAGTGACACATAAGAGAATATTCTGGTATTCAAATAGCTGAGTGTCTGGACTACCCACTGTTTTGCTGTAAAGTAAATTAACCAAGGTAAATTTTAATGGGAAACCATCTGACATTTGGCTTTTAATGATATTCTAAGTCATATCCCAGGACATGTTGATTGTCCACCACACTTTTTTCTGCCGTCTGTGGCCTGGCGCTGCTAGGTCAACCAGAACGATGCTAGTCTCGACGTCTGCTGGTGGCAGAAGTGGTGGCAGCAGGCTCTTGACCCTCAGTCCTGTTGGGAGAGGTTGAAGTCCATGACAGCATATGGCCAGTCTGGTTTGGTCCACCTTACTGTCTGACCATCTTTGCCTGACTGCTTCGCATCAAACAAAAGGCTTGTTGCCCATGTCTGACCTTCTGTCACTCCAAAATTCGGCACGGCAGGTGGGTTAGATCTCCAGCGATGTGAGAGCATACGTCAGTCAGATTTTTACCTCTTTTAGCACATTTGTGTGAATGATTCACAATGCTTTACTCTGTAAAATGATGTTTTGCTACTCTCAGATCAGAAGCTTCACTTCCCTCACATCAGGAATGGCTACAAACACACTATTCCCTAAAGGATTGAAAGCTTTGGGCCTTAACGTTACCTCAGTGAGCATGTCGAATGGATTGGCAAGTCTGAGATGCACTTCTATGTTTATCAGAAGCCAAATTCGTCCACACCGCCTCAAGTTGTTTCTCTGTTTTAGCAGCGCGCTGGCATGCATGTGGCCCTATTTCTCTGCGCTGACCACACAAAGCTTCTTCACACCGCACCGTTTCCTATCTAGAGTCATATCCTTCCTCTTTTTGTTTTTCGTAAAGAGAACTCGACTTTATTTCCCCCTTCCTCACAAGTATCACCTCAGTTCGTCCAATGCTTTGATTTCGGGGGCGTTCTTTCTTTAAAAATATGATCTTTTTTAGAGAAATATTCTCGTTTCCTAATCGCACTCAGCATTTACTGATCAGTGGAAAGTGAAAACCGAAACATCTTTGCTTAAAAAAGAACATACACGCTGCAATATGCTTAATGTTTTAATATAGCTAATGTTTTACAAACTGCCTACAGTATGTTCAGAATGAAATAACAGTTTAAGTATACTGTAGTATACACTTTTACTTAAAATACTGTAGTAAGTGAAACAGTGGCCGTTCCACTATAAACATTTTAAAATTCTACATTATGATGTAACACCATTGTTTGTCACATGATCATCACATATTGTGGTATTGCAAATACAGCCTTTACGTTTTCTGTTAACATTTGGTGTTCTTATGAAATAATTTGTTAAGAAAATGAAAAATCCCACTAGTTCATACTTCCAGTTTATCGGAAATGGAAGGTCGGGTCAAGCACATTGCAAGCTCTGTTTCAAACCCATGCAGTAATCCGTTTTTATTTATCCGTACTTGCAGAAGGCAGCACATTGGCATTGCTAATATCAGTTAATTGAGTTGCAGTGGTGTTTGTTTATCAGAGAGGGACTAAGTGGTGTGTCTGTTTGCATGATAATGACAGACTCTCGTCTGTGAGAGAGGCCGTAAAGGAGGTCATTAGAGTGGCCCATCGCTGTTCAGTGTCTGACCCCTCCAGGATCAAGCAAGTGTGACAGAAATGGCTCTTCAGGCTCTTGTGGATAGAAGAGCCATTTGAGACTCTGGTAAGATCTGCTCATGTGCCATTGTTGGAACTGAACTGTCACTGGTTATATCTGTACCTCTGTATCTGAAGAGTTCAGTTTGTAAGATTGTGTATGCTGATAAGTGTGCTACATTTAACACTGTAGGTTGGAGTCAGTATCCAAAAATGTCACCAAAAGTAAAAATATCTCAGATATGCAACACAAGGTGAATTCCTGCTTTAGTGTTATCTAACTGTTGACACATTTCATTGCGTTCTTGGCCTTTCTAGTTTAGTTTGATGCAGATATAGAATAAACATTCACTGTCATAATGGCAAATATTGTTGATTGTTT
Source organism: Labeo catla (assembly GCA_012976165.1). Classification (NCBI taxonomy): domain Eukaryota; kingdom Metazoa; phylum Chordata; class Actinopteri; order Cypriniformes; family Cyprinidae; genus Labeo; species Labeo catla. Next base: position 46,126 of record VONZ01000317.1, read on the forward strand.
TCCTAATATGAAAAGATTTTTTATGGGAATGTGTAGAAAACACTCAGTAATTTAAAAAAAACCCTTAAACTGTGATGGTAGATGGTATAAAGCTGGATAACCTAAAGGGATGAAACGATTAGTCAACATTGTTGACAACGTCGCCAGTAAAAAATTGTCAGTGACCTAATGTAAGAGCCTGCAGTAATGAAGTGTGGCAATGTATGTGCACGACTGTAATTCAGCCCTCCTGTAAGCAGCGTTTGTATGAATATGTAAATATATGCTGCATACTTTCCTCTCAATAATGAAATAAACACAACAAAAATCGACAGTGGTGTGAAAGCAGCAGTTAAAAACACATCTGATTATAGCAATGTGGATGTTTGCACGAGTAGTTGGGTACTCCAATAGTTATATAGTACTTTATGCAATAGATATAGTCTTACATCAGTCTTTTTATTAGTGGGAAAAAAAATAATTGAATTTAATTTAACATGATAACATGAGTTTATTTTGCAGAGATCTAGCTCAGGACTGGTTTAATTATCATAGTCCTATAAGGTATTTTAAGAGAGATTATGTTGTGAATAAAATAGTATATCCAAAAATAAAGCATCTTATCACTTACCTTTATTTTGTTTCTTATCCGTATCACTTACAAAAGGAGATGTTAGGCAGAATGATGTTTCTTTCAGTTACTTTTTCATATTTTATTTTATATATATATGATCATATTTATTTATTAATTTTATAGTAATTGTAATTACATAATATGATTTTCAAAAGCTGGGTGGCCTTTATTTTAGTTGTTAGAATATGTATGACTCGATATTTTAACTAATTGCAAAAGCTGAATAATCAGTAATAACAGTCTACTGATTAATCAGTGAAATAATCGACGATTAGTCGATTAATCACTCTAATAATTGACAGATTAATTGATTATCAAAATAATCTTTTGTTGCAGCCCAATTTATTGTGCTATTTTATCTTGTGCATTAATAACAGCTACTTTTGTATTTGATCTGTTTTTGATATATAGTTGTTCAAAATCGAATTCGATTTTGCCCGCAATTTGGCGTAGCTTGTCAGTGCTTTACGGCTCTGTGTATTACTTGCCGCTCCAGCTGAACGCACGTGATGGAGCTTTACTACTAATCAAAGTACCGGCTTCATTGACTAAACGCGCCTCACAACATCGTGCGATTAATCGTTGCAGCCCTAATAGTTGTTTATACAGAGATTTAATTAAATTGAAATTTGAGATACATTTTCATATCTTCATGAATAAAAATAAAAAAATACTGCACCTAATAAATATTTATTTCCTACACTGAATATGGTTTATGTGTTCCTGAAATGTATTGATATGTTTGTGAACAAACTGTTTTTG